>CM071939.1:2258376-2278376 GCA_036784905.1 Acrossocheilus fasciatus | reverse complement strand
TCAGATCCAGTGATATTAGCACAGAGCTCTGCGCTCCACTCGCTGTACTCACCGACTGCAGGATTTCACTCTTTCTGCTGCTCATATTTAGAGTCAGGGACTGGAAGAGACCAATCAGAAACCAGAGCCCCCACAAACCGGAATAATTGTGTTTTCTTCATTCAAACAAACAAACAAACAAACAAACAAATAAATAAATAGTCTCATTTTTAGCAATAAGTGTGTTAACTGTTTGCTTATAGTTCAGAAGAGGAAATAATTACAAAACAAATAAACAATTATCAAAAAAAAATAAAAAATAAAAATAATAATAATAATAATAATAATAATTAATAATTAATTTAATGATTAAGTGTTATACCTGTCATTGTTATTTTAGTATCATTGAGATATTATGATTCTATTTTTTTTTTGTTTGTTTGAAAAGTAATACATTTTTATGGGTTTCATTTTAGTTTTAGTTTTAGTTTCCATTAACTATAATAATGCTGATACTTGTTCCTCTTAATCCGGCTCATTCTACATAAACACTTTATTACAAGCTATTTAAAAACTGGCAATCAGTAAATCGATGACGGTTTTGTTTGAAGGTGAATTCACTCGGTGAATGATTAGAATCACTTTGCCGTTTGCGTATTAAATAAAGCCCAGATCTGCAGTAATGTTCTGCTGATGGGCTGCTGGCTTCACGTTTAACGCTCCTCATTTTGTCCTCCAGTTAATCTGCGTCTCGACAGGATCTTTCTTTGGGTTTCTTGTTTCTGTTCTGGACGTCAGCACATGAAACACATTTGTCGTGGAAGGACAGGCCTCCTCTCAGGTCAGCGTTTCTGAAACCATTAGCGCTGGATGAGGATTCAGTAATGAGAAGATGAATGAGGTCTGCTGTGCACGATCTCAGACAACATGAACATTTGTTTGAGTTTATAACCAACCTGAGAGACTTTAAACACCTGAGAGACAGAAAATCCAACAATTCCTTAGTAAATCTTTACAATGCATTTCACATTGGATGCAGTGTGTGTTTTTATAGCAAACCACTGGAGAAATGTGCCCTTGTTTACCGTCTAAACTTTGCCAATTTTAAGACAGCTGGAAATAAAACATGCAAATATGAGTTCATTGTTAAAGAATTTATGTTATGACAGATTATATCAACACATACTACTTTATCTAAAAGTGGAGCAGGATCTAATGACTATTAACGGTAACACGTTATTTTAAGGTATCCTTGTTACTTGTACTTACTATTATAATAACATTTAATTATGCATAATAACATACACGTAACCCAAGCCAAACCCTAACCGTATAATTAGTACATATAGTTAATTAATATTACTCAGTACTTTATATAAAACTGTGACCTTTAAAATTGTGTTTTAAAGATTTTATTTCATTTTATTATTTTATTGTATTGTGAGTGATTGACGGAATTACAATTAAATGTCAACATTAATATGCACATTACACCTATGATGATTCACTTGTAAAAATGACTCAAATAAAATAAATACAAGTTGAACGTAAATTGTATTGGGATCTAAAGTCCAGTGGAATAATCCTGCCTGGTTCATTGAACTGCTGCCATGTCTGTCAGTAGAAATGGAGATATTAGATGAAAGACAAGTCAACATGTCTTAAATTATTACAGACATGTTTCTAATTTGCCCCCTCACCCTGTCCTGTGCTCTCAGGACCCCTGCAGACTCCCACACCTGCTGCTGAACACACACACACACACACACACACACACTACAGACACGCTTGCGTACGCACACACACACACACACACACACACACACACACACACACACACACACACACACACACACACACACACACACACACATACCTAATTTTACAATAAGGTTATATTTTCTTACAATAGTTAATGCATCAACTAACATGAACTAAAAAGTGAGCTATATATTTTACAGCATTTAACCTCTGTTAATGTTAGTAAATAAAATGTTCATGTTCATGTTAGTTCAGTGCATTAGCTAATGTTATAAAACTTTGGATTTAAAAATGTATCAGTAAATGTTGAGATTAACATGAACTAATATTACAGTAATAAATGATGCAGAAGTATTGCTCATTGTTATTATTATTCTAATTATTTATTTATTTGTAGCCCAGTAGAGTTACCAATAAAATATTCATATAAAATATGAAATGAAATAATGCATTTTTGTTGCGAACGGCACTTTTCCTCACTGACATTAAATCTAAAATGATCTTTCCTGTTTTAAAGCAGTAATTACACTGAAGGGCATACAGTATATACATATATGCAACATAAAATATGTTTTTAACTTTCGCTTTATTTTGCTTTTTTTATGTTGCATATGGTTTAAGCAGTGGTTTTGGTGCTGTGTGATTGTGGTGTGATGGAGATGAGCTGATGTTCGGTGAGTCCTGCACACGTGTGCCGGGGATTGTGGGATGGGTCCCCCGGGCCGCCGGACCACACATGTGGAGAGCATGAACTCAGCGCTGGCTCCACAACACAAAGACAGAGAGAGAGAGGGAAAGAGAAAGAGAGAGAGGGAGAGAGAGAGAGAGAGAGAGAGAGAGAGAGAGAGAGAGAGAGAGGAATGAAGGAAAGCCTCCCTCAAAGGCAGTGTCACAGGAAGTGCAGGAGCGGCTTCCTGTCTGGCCTCTGGATGGGTGTTCATATAAGAGTTTATTAGCAAAAACAGAAAACTCTGAAATAATTTCAAAAATCATGTTTTTATTATGTTATCGTGTTTTAATTGTGTTTTATTGTGCTAGTTAGCTGTATTTTTTAGCTATTTTTTAACCTAATCAAAATAACCCAACTGCACTTTGATTGAGATTAATTGGAATGCACAATGAAAAAATGCAAATTAACTCTTTATATGTTGACTTGTGGATGTTTGATAAATGTCTGTCATGTAGATGGAGCTCGACACAATTTGGCTCTGATTTGTTTGTTTTTGTTGATTATTTTTAAGTTTTTTTTTTTTTTTTTTTTTGTTAATTTATACATTTATTTATTAAAAAAAAAAATAAAAAATAAAATAAAATAATGACAACCATTAGTTATCATTTAAACATTTTGGTAACACTTTAGAATATGTAACACTTATTCACTATTAACTATGACTTTTCCCTCAATAAACTCCTAATTTGCTGTTTATTAATAGTTAGTGCGGTAGTTGTTAAGTTTAGGTGTTGGGCAGGATTAGGGATGTAGAATAAGGTCATGTAGAATAAGGCATTAATATGTGCTTAATTACTACTAATAAATGGCTAATATTCTAGTAATATACATGCTAATTAGCAACTAGTTAAGAAACCCTAAAATAAAGTGTTACCACCATTTTCAAGTATTGTTGTCATGGTCACTATTACCATTTGTCTTTGACTCTTTAATTACATAATGTTATGAAACCTATCATATGATGTTTTGTATAATGTGTATTTTGTTTATGATGGATGTCAATTAAGGGGGTTAATATATACCATATTTGAGTTATTGTTAAAATACATGAAGTGGCTGAGAGTTCGCATATAATCGGCCCACTAGAGGGCTTCGACATATGTATTCATGGTTATTATCTCTGCAGGATGAGAAATAATCAAAAACTCACTCAAAAATGTCATCACTGGCTTTCAATAAAATGTGCATCTGGATGGAATATTAATATTAATTTTATTTTTCATTTCATTGACATTTGAAAAATCAGCATTGAACTGTAAGGAAGCTTGAACAGAAATGTTAAATTGCTTGATAATATATAATGCTGATTCATGTCAGCTTTAAAGAATAAATAATAACCAATAAAATAAACAAATTAAGTTTCAATCTTCATTTACCAAAATATATTTCAAATTAGCCTACATTTAAACCAAATTCAAACGTGGATGGAATAGTCTAATAAAAATCAACACTAGATTTAAAAATGTATATATATATATATATATATATATATATATATATATATATATATATATATATATATATGTACATTTTTATTTTTTATTTTTTGCTATTGTAAATGAGTGGTGCCTTATCCTGCTACTTACCAAAAATAATTTTATTACAGCAATCTTTCCGTGTTTGCCTATTTGCTACTGTAAATAGTCTTAAGGAAAAGTAAAGTCAGACAGTTGTTTAATTGCGTATGGGTGTTTAATAAGCTCAGTAATGTGCAGAGGAGAGCGAGAGGAGCTGCTGAAACCTGAGTCTCTGCTCTGCACTCCTGATGCTCTCTCTGGGACTCTCGGCTTGGCCCCAACTTAATTGTGTCCCGATATAAACAACAGGGTTAGTGTGAGATCACAGCAGCAGCTGGGACTCAAGCGACTGAGACTGAACCGTCACACTCACAGCACAGAATATGAACGATATCAAACAACTCTTGAAGAGCCATGTGTGAGATCAATGCACTGCAGGGACTTTGAGCTCATTTATCATAGAATTATATATAGTAATGCTACAAATGCAGCAGAGGAAACATTAGGCTAATAATCATAGCAAAAAAGAAAAAGAAAAGACAGATATGAAGTTTCACAGATAGTTATGTTTGTACCCAGATTATCTTTAGGAAAATCTATCTAAACATCTAAGTTAACCGGTTTTATTTAAGTCAAAATAGGCAACACTTTATTTTACTGTCTCCTTGTTACATATGCTACATGTACATACTATAGTAATAACAATAAATTATACATAATTACATGCAATGGCATACACTAAACCCTAATATTAACATTAACCATGCAAATGTGTAATAACGACACTGTAAAAATAGTATTTAATATTGCTGAATCAATCAGTTGTGTACATTAGGGATGCATGTTACATCTAATGTTGTTAAAGGAACACTCCACTTTTTTTGGAAATAGGCTCATTCTCCAACTCCCCCAGAGTTAATAAGTTGAGTTTTACCGTTTTTGAATCCATTCAGCCGATCTCCGGGTCTGGCGATAGCACTTTTAGCATAGCTTAGCATAGATCATTGAATCCGATTAGACCAGTAGCATCGCGTTCAAAAACGATCAAAGAGTTTCGATATTTGTCCTATTTAAAACCTGACTCTTCTGTAGTTATATCGTGTACTAAGACCGGCGGAAAATGAAAAGTTGTGATTTTCTAGTCCTATTTGGCTAGGAACTATACTCTCATTCCGGTGTAATAATCAAGGAACTTTGCTGCCGTAACATGGCCGCGGCAGGCGTAGTGATATTACGTAGCGCCTGAAAGTAGTCCCCAGCTAAGTACCTAGTTATAATATAGCTGGGGACTACTTTCAGGCGCTGCGTAATATCACTGCACCTGCTGCGGCCATGTTACGGCAGCAAAGTTCCTTGATTATTACACCGGAATGAGAGTATAGTTCTTAATCATATCAGCCTAGAAAATCGCAACTTTTCATTTTCCGCCGGTCTTAGTACACGATATAACTACAGAAGAGTCGAGTTTTAAATAGGACAAATATCGAAACTCTTTGATCGTTTTTGAACGCGATGCTACTGGTCTAATTGGATTCAATGATCTATGCTAAGCTATGCTAAAAGTGCTATCGCCAGACCCGGAGATCGGCTGAATGGATTCAAAAACGGTAAAACTCAACTTATTAACTCTGGGGGAGTTGGAGAATGAGCCTATTTCCAAAAAAGTGGAGTGTTCCTTTAAATGAATGCTTATTGCATTATTTCAGTTTCATGCGTGTTACCATGATAGTGTTTAGTGTTTGTGTGAATGACACTGTACGCCTTCTATATATGTTAGTATTTAAAAGCTGCACGTGGTGATAGGCTTTTGGTTCATCATGTGACTTTCTCATCACCGCCTGCTTTTGGTGGTCATCGGTGTATTAGTTCTTCAATAGGTTGGCATATTAACATTATATTAGTTAATGAAATTATGTTTTTTAAATGTAAATTTAAGTAAAAATCCATGAAACCTAAAATGTCACTACCATATTTTCTACGGTAAAATTCTGGCAACCACAGCTGCCGTTTTTTTACTGTACATTTTAGGGATTTTTATTTTATTTTATTTTTTTACAGTGTAGACATTCTGTTATCTAATGTACAGTCATGACACTGACACTGTGAGCGGAGGAGGACGTCACGCTCAGATTGAACCCCGCGGCTCCAGTGAAGGTGAAGGAGGCTGGCAGACGTCTCTCACAGACACCCGCTCCGATCGATTCGTTCCAGCAGTCGGAGGATTTCATTTCATCAGCTCAGAGCCTCAGACGACACTCTCTGATCTCCTCACCGCTCACACACGACAACTAACTAACAGACAGACCGCTACTAACTAACTAACTAACACTGGGATGAAGCACTGGGAGCCTAAACAAAAAAGAAAAGCCAAGAAAAGCTGCGATGTCAAAGCAGATTCTCCAAACTCACTAACATGCACTTCTGTTTGAACAGCATCATTGAGCTTGATCTCATAGTACATCGTTTATTGAACATCACTGTATTACATCATCATTTAAATACTAAACACAGACTGTAATAGTTTAAGCATTACGAATGTTTAAAGGCAAACAAACAATTTGTAACTAGACCTTTGAGCTGGAAAATCAATGATAAAGTTCGTAACTTGAGTAAAAGTAAGAAAGTAGTAGATTTCCTATGTATTTAAGTATTAAATGATATTTAATATGAAATGTAGTGCAGTAAAAAGTACAATATTGTGCTTTGAAATGTTGTGAAGTAAAGTTTTCGGTCTCACTTTATATTAGGTGGCCTTAACTACTATGTACTTACATTTAAATTACTGATTAGGTACAATGCACTTATTGTGTACATACATGTTTTTATATTGTACTTATATTTTTTTAAATACCTATATGTAATTACATCTGTAATTGATTTCTGTAATTACACTTATAATTACACTGTTGACCCACCCCTTACACCTTAACCCACCCTTAAACCTACCCATACCACCAAACCTGTCCCTAACCTTACCTGTATCCCCTCAATAGCAGCAAAAGTGATTTGCAATGCAATATGACCACAATAAGTACATTGTACTTATTTTTTGATGCAAGTACATAGTAGTTAAGGCCACCTAATATAAAGTGTGACCAAGTTTTCTAAAGAAAAACACAGATAAGGTACAGCAGAGTAAAAATACTTCACTACTGTCCACCTCTGGAGATGGAAGAACAAAAATGTCTCAAAAAATATGCACTGTGAATTTTACAGTTCATGTAAAGGAAAATTATTGTAAGCACATTTTCAAAAGAGAGTCATGAAAATCCATAGCCAGTTTCAAAGTCATTTCTCCACACTCACTAACTTAACACTTGTTGTCATTATTTTGTTCTCACTAAAAAAAAATAAATACATTAATTTAAAACATTCCTTGAACATCATCATATTACTGTCACGGTGCACACAGCGGGGAGAAACGAGGAACACGGAGACGTAGAATAAACTTAAATAAACAGTCTTTAATGAAATCCGACAGGGCAAGACTAGGCAGGGCAGGGCAGAGACACACAGGAACACAAGGAACGTAACGAGTAGACCAGACGAAAATGAACTCAACAGACAGGAACTAAATACACAGGATAATTAAACACACACAGCTGAACAGAATCATAATCAAACTAAACAAGTACAGGAAAAAGACCGTATAAGGACACAAGAGGGCGGAAAAAACACAGGACACACCACTGACAATTACATACTTTAAATGCAAAACATAGTTTACAGTAGTTATTAAATGGCAGACATTACAAATATCTAAAGGGGAACAATCAAGACATTTTGACTTGGTAAAGCAGTGATGATCTTTATTTAATAAGTGTAAGACCAAATCACTGTGATAATAAAATCAAGATTATTGCTCTATGCCGGAATACAAATTTCATCTGATTAGTTCATTTCAGTCATCAAGCGATCATGAATTATCGCATAGTCATTTGTTGAATTATTCTTTGTCTTATTAATTGTATTAGTCTTTTATAGGCATCATGGACTTGATGGATTTCCTCACTCCCTTTGATTGTTTTTCATCTTGTGTTGCTTCAACACTACATTTACATTCAGGCGTTTAGCAGACGTTTTTATCCAAAGCAACTTACAAATAAGGGGAAGCAATCAAAACCATATATACAGTGGCATGCAAAAGTTTGGAAACACCTTGCAGAATCTATGAAAATGTCAATAATTCAAAATAAGAGAGATCACACAAAATGCATGTTATTTATTTATTTATTTTTTTAGTACTGGCCTGAGTAAGACATTTTATATAAAATATGTTTACATAAATTCCACAAGACAAAAAATAAATAAATAAATAAAATAGCTGAAATTATTAAAATAACCCCTTCAAAAGTTTGTGAACCCTTGGTTCTTAATACTGTGTGTGATCACCTGGATGATCTACGACTGTTTTGTTTTGTTTTGTGATGGTTGTTCATGACTAACTTGTTTGTTCTGAACAGTTAAACTGAGCACTGTTCTTCAGAAAAATCCTCCATGTCCTGCAGATTCTTCAGTTTTCCAGCATCTTTTGCATGTTTGAACCCTTTCCAGCAGCGACTGTATGATTTTGAGATCCATCTTTTCACAATGAGGACAATTGAGGGATTTAAACACATCTATTAAAAAAGGTTCAAACATTCACTGATGCTCCAGAAGGAAACACGATGTATTGAGAGCTGGGGGGTGAAAACTTTTTTTTTATTTGAACAATCAAGGTAAATTGTACTTAATTTGTCTTCTGGGAAACATGCAAGTATCTTCTGTTGCTTCTGAAGGATTTATATTTCAACAAAATAAGAAAAAAATTGGACATCTTCATCCTGTTAAAAAGTTTAATGCATCGTGTTTCCTTCTGTATATATGTATATTTATGCCATGGACGGTCTGAATACTTGATTCTGATTGGCTGGCAGGTGCTGATTAAATTCGTTGAACTGCACAAGTAGTTCCAGGTCAGTTCAATCACGTTCTATATTAATGTGCTTCCTATAAACATTGGTAACCATAGTAACATACAGTTACAGTTGAATAGTAATACAGATGAAAATAACCGTCATTTGTATCGTTCCAGTCAAATATTGGAGCGCAAATATTACTAACATCTTTAATATGTGAATGCTGGCAAATGACCATGGCATAAACGATTTGATTCCGCTGCGCGTCGGGCGGTTCTTCGCCTCCACGTCGTGCATTCAAATCGTTTAATGCACAGCTAGCTGTTGATTATCCCTTACATATATTATACTGTATATGCAAATTGTTTTTGATATTGGAAACAGACTTTGTGATTAAAAATGACTATTACATTTGACTCATTTGAACCGTATTTTCTCAGCCAGTTATGCACATTCTCCTTTGTTGTTTCAGTGTTGTATGTTTTTCTTATTCTTTTTTTTTTTTTTTTTTTTGTGTAAACCAACATTTTCTAATATTTCGCCCCTCAGTCATAATCTGTTCTGTGACAGAGTACAGTTTAATGGAGCTGAAGGGCCGTTGGATGTAATTTTCTCCTAAAACACCAATTCTTTTTCAACTGAACAGGAAAATCACGAAAGTGTTTCTTATTAAATTTACTCAATACCTGTTTCAGAACCAGACAGTAAGTCATATCACCCATATGAGCACTGCAATAAATGCTGCACTTTCTGAAATTCTATGTTTTCACTTAGATTAACTGTTTAAAATGTTCTTCATGTGGCGACATTGATAAATTACTTTGAGTCAATTTGATCAAATTGAATTGAATCAACCGGAATACCTAAACCAAGTTGTTGGTTAGATTGGGTAGAAGTGGTTAAAGAATGATCTGGGGGTGTATAATTGTGTATATTTTGGTGCAGAGTGTCTGTGGGAACTGATAAAGAGAAGTGAACATCATCCGCTGACATACATTGACCCTGCCATCTCATCGTTCCAGGCTCGTTTCCAACTGTCAGGGCAAAGACGGTTCCCAGGGAAGTGAGCATTTCACGTGGCCCGCTGCTTCAGTTATTATGCCCCTCCAGACGGGCCGTGATTTATTCTGCTGGGCGACTGCCAGAGTGTAAAGTGCCCAATTTCAGCGGGAGCTATTTAAACTCCTGCAATCTGCATTCGGCTCATTCCCTGCTCCTCTCGGCCAGATTTCACTCCTGACGACTAAATGATGCTGGACATCTACTCTCATTATGTCGCTCGTTAGCAGTAGACGTTCAGTCCCATGGTCTCAATCGAGCATGAAGATAGTTGCAGATTTCACTTGTGATTGAAGGCTGTCTGGATTTTGTGTTATTCATGAATAAGCAGAGAATACAATGGTAGGAACAGGACATGTGTTTGATGTCTGACAGCTCTCAAAACAGCCATCTTTCTGTGAAGAACATCTCTGAGTTTCTTCAAATGGCTCCTGCTGCTGAGCTTAGTTGGACAACAGGCTCTTCAGTTTCTATTACCAGTCATTTCATGGGTGAAGAGATTATTATGCGTGTAAAGAGTATCAATGGAGACTGTAGGAAAATAGTAATCAAACACATTCTCGTCAGTTTATGCACACCATATTCACTGCTATTAATCCATCTATCAGATCAGTTACTACTTAATTCATACATAACTCTCCAGTTCAGAGCTCAGTCATGAACGTCCAGAATCCACATCCAGTGAAAATCCATCCTGCGTCCATCCAGAAGCTCTGTCACCATCTGCTCACGTTTCTGCTCGACTGAGTGCAGGAATGTAATAATATCCTGACAGAGGACACTTACTGGAATACCACTGGGTTAATCATCTTCATCAATGGCAAAAACTGTCTTATTTAATGATTTGCAGGTAGAACTAAAAAAAAAAAAAAGGATCTGAAATGTATTCATAATGAAAATCATGATTTCAATTTCTACTTTCATTCATTCATTCATTCATTCATTCATTCATTCATTTTGCAGCATAAAGTGGCAATCCCAAGGCTACACAAACATCCTATTATTTTATTATTATTTTACGGTTAGATTAAAATAAATAAATAAATGGTGTAGCGAAGCATTTTTGTTTTGTTATTTAAAATAAATAGATAGATAGATAGATAGATAGATAGATAGATAGATAGATAGATAGATAGATAGATAGATAGATAGATAGATAGATAGATAGATAGATAGATAGATAGATAGGTAGATAGATAGCATTTTTAAGACAGGATTTTTGGACATCAGACTCTTTATTGGTAATTGGCCCTTTAATCACCAACATTAATGGAAACAGTAATCTGGGCACACTGTAAAAAAAAAATAAAATAAAAAAAATAAAAAAATAAAAAAGTTTAAGGCAACCAGCTTCAAGAGAATTTTGACTTTTCTCAACTTGTTTTTGTAGAAGATTTTTTAGTTTTTTCAACGTTGTGTAAACTGAAACAAGCTGAGAAAACTAAAAAATCTCCTAGTTGCCTTACATTTTTAAGTTTTCTCAACTTTTGATTTTCAGTGAATAAAAAAATCAGCAGCAGAGGATGCCTTTACCTGCACCGTCTGTCAGTTCCCATGATGCATTGCTCATCATCTTCACACAGATACATAGTGAGTGACAGGCAGTGCTTAGGCAGTCATACCAACAGACTTCATAGGCTTCTGATTCAAAGAGCAGCACTCACTCATCACAGTTAGCTGTGTGTGTGTGTGTGTGTGTGTGTGTGTGTGTGTGTGTGTATGCAGTGGCGCCTGCAGGTGTACGGCTGTACGCACTGTGCGTACCATGAGCACTCACACTGACCTGAAATTTGCCCCACAAACATTTCAGCAGTAAATTATAGGCCCGTGTGTCCCGTATTTCTGTCGACTGAACCAGCCATGTCATTAATAATGAATGTATCAGTCTTTTGCATGCCAAAGTCAATTTTTGCTTACAAACATTGCGTCAAATAGAAAGAAAAAATCGTACTACATGCACTTTCATGAGATCTGGTTAGACTACAACAATTAATTTGTAGCCTATTTTACAAATGGGAATACAACAAATTCATGACAATGTTTTACATTCAAGCTACCCATAAAAGGTATAGTGAAAAGTTCTTTAAAATAATCTGGAATGCAATAAAGTAATTTTTAAAGCTGTTTTTAAAGCATTCGCTGCATGGATTTAAATAATAGGCTAATAAATAATTCACATATCAGTCAAAATTGCGTTGCAGAAAATCCTTTAAATTTTAAGAAATTCAGAACAGAGCAACATAAAAATCTGAAAAAATATAATCGGACCTGTTTTAGGCTTTTCCTTATTTTTATATTTTAGACAGTGATGAAAAATGACTTGCAATCTCCTCATTGGACGTGCCTTTAGAGAGAAATGCATATTTAAGGATTACATAATGAAAGAGTTTGTTTTCGATTTGAATTATTTCCTTTTAAAGTAGTAATTTAAAGCATTCTATAGATATATTTATCATATTTGTGATTGTGAAGCGCTCCTATTCAAGACAAGACGGAAAGCGCATCCTCCTGTTTTCCTGTTTATTTTATAAAAGCACAACGTTTTGTTGATATTGTGAATGCACACAAATAAAAGGAGACCCTTTACAGTTCTGAATGATGTGTTACTCTTACATTTATGAGCAAAAATTACGGTGTATTTTAGGTTGTTTCCACTGTCAAAAATAAAATAAAAATGCAAGTGACCACTCCACTCTTCGCACAAACAATTAGATATGCACCTAGCACACATCTATATAGTTCAAATATTTAAACTAACATTGTGATATGCTTGAACTGTTTATATCTATAGATTTTATTTTAGGCAAGTTGTGATGATTTGAGAAGGCTAAATTGATCAAACATAGGCTAAGACCAGCTCACTGTCTGCCGCTGGCCGCTTGGTCGTTACTTAAAAAAAAAAAAATTAATAAAAAAAAATAACACTTACATTTAAGGAACAAAGTGTTCCAAACGTTTTTATAAATTGACTTTATAAAAAATGAAATGAAATATAATCACTTTACCATTACAGAACCCCAACACCCCCCCCCCCCCCCCCCCCTAAAAAAAAGAACAAAAACAAACTGTGAGTTCCCTCAGAAGAAATCCTGCAGGCGCCCCTGTGTGTTTGTTTCTGTGAATTGTGGGGACTTTCCATAGACTTCTATTGTTTTCATACTGACCAAATTATATTTTCTATCCCCTAACCCTAAACCTACCCCTTACAGAAAACATGTTTGCATTGTTACACTTTCAGATCAACATAAATGTTTTTTTTTGGTCCCACTTTATATTAGGTGGCCTTAACTACTATGTATTTGCATTTAAATTAATCATTTGATACAACGCACTTATTGTTTACATACATGTTTTTACATTGTACTTATATTTTAAAAAATACCTACATGTACTTACATCTGTAATTAATTTCTGTAATTACATTTATAATTACACTGTCAACCCATCCCTCACACCTTAACCCACCCTTAAACCTACCCACACCACCAAACCTGTCCCTAACCGTACCCGTATCCCCCTCAATAGCAGCAAAAGTGTTTTGCAATACAATCTGACCACAATAAGTACATTGTACTTTTTTTTTTTTTTTTTTTTTTTGATGTAAATACATAGTAGTTAAGGCCACCTAATATAAAGTGTAACCGTTTTTTTTTTTTTTTTTGCATCACTGGGACCGGAGGCCGGTCCACATAATGTCAAAAATTTCAGGTTTTACTATCCTTGTGGGGGCATTTGGTCCCCACAAAGTAGCATAAACAAGTACAAACGTGTGTGTGTACAAACTTGAGCGAATCATTTTCTGTTGATCTTTTCTGATGATGTAAAATATTCCTTTAGTTAATGCAGTTTTGATAGTTTGTGAGCAGAACAATACAGCAGAAAAAACATCAGAGCTTGGCTGAGATAGTTAGTCCTAAATGTTCATCATATGTCAAGTCTAAAATACTGTAATTGTTTTAGTTGCGAAATAATGTTTGGTTAATTATAAAAAAGCCAGTGTAATTCACAAGCCAATAACTTATTACAATAATTTGCTTTTAATAATCCTTAAATTAACTGATGTGTTTGCAGTTGTAAGATGTGTTTGCAGTTTGCAGATGTAATTTAGTGTTAAAAATGATAAGTTGAGCTAATTGTTGAAAGCTATGAAGTCCTGCTGATGTGGATTTGTTGATGCACGTGATTAGTGAGCAGATGTATGTTCAGCGCTTCTGCCTCCACTTCAGAGACTTAAACAAACGTTAGCAGCTATCAGAGATGCTTTAAATTCTTCACTGTCCTTATGCTCTCTTTTTCCGTCTCTTTCTATCAAGCACTTCAGGCTGTGTGGGGCTACTTGAAAGCCCACATTTGTCAGTTTCGTGGGAAAAATAATGTAGATTTGTCCTTTTTTAATGTTCTTCTAACCCAGGATAATACAAAAAATGACAATCAGTACATATTTATTAATTTATTTAAATTAATTTCATTTAATTTTCTGCCACTGACTGTCAGTTCAATTCATTCACAGAAGGTTCGAAAGCATTGATTGGATGTCCTACCTGCCCATCAACCTTGCATACCTTCACGCAGCCAATAGCGAGAGTTTGGGGGCGTGACTACTGCAGCAGCTGAGCCAGAGGGTGATTAGCCTGTGCGGAAAAATAAATTCAGATTCGTTAAGAGAAGTGCAAGCCAAAATACACAGAAACAGATGACGGGGATGAACAAGGATAAACACTGGCAGTGTTTTACAAGATGGAGGAATATGAAGGAATGTTTGGGTTTCAATCGATACGACAAACTTGCCGAGTTTCTTCTTGGCAGGTAAGCTAAAGTTCAAGTTAAAAGTAATGCTAATATGTTGGAGCTTTTATTGAAAGTTCCCTACTTTTATATGTTGAGACATGCCTTTAATGTTATAGACCCGTAAGAGCTGTGTTTGTGATGTTGGTTTTGAAGGTAACGTGACGCGCTAAGTTGTTTGAAAACATGCTTTATTTTTGTAGCTCCAATAGCTGACACTAGTAACACAAAAGCCGAATACTCAATTCAATTCAATTCACTTTATTTGTGTAGCACTTTTCATGATACAAATCATTGCAAAACAGCTTCACAGAAAATGTAAGTTTCTACATCATATTTAGGAGTAGCTTTGGTGACTGTGTAAGGGTGATGTCCATATGGCAGAAATGTACAGTAAAATCCATGCAGTTAGTTAATGACATATTCAAATAGATGGTGAACACTATCAACAGCATTAGTATATGTTGTGATCAAATTTATATCAACATTTGGTAATTTTGTATGTTGTTCCAGGGTTAGAATCATCTGAGGTTCTCTGAGGGGTCGGCATCATCTCTTCTCAGGTTCCAGACTGAAGCTTGTGTAATTCCTAGTTACCTCGGGATGCCCATCCTGTGGGAGAAACAGAGAAGCAAATAGAGAAAAAATACCGAAGCTGCTGTTCTGACCAAGCGAAAAAATGATGTGTTCAATCCAAGTAAAGGAATGTTAATGTGCATTTGATCAGATATAACTGGACTACAAGTATTACATTGGCTAAAGAGATGTGTCTTTATTCTAGATTTAAACAGAGTGTGTCTGAACTCCGAACGTTATCAGGAAGGCTATATTCTAGCTTTAAAGTCATTTCAAAAAGTGCAAACAGAAAGGGTAAAGGCAATCTATTTTTTAAAGTCACAAAAACAAACTAGTTACTGCAAAATGCTCAATGCACATTGCCTGTTTTCCAAATGGTGTTTTTGCATCCTTGGAGGGCACTTCGGGAAGTGAACACACGAAAGTGGACATCTGAATCCCTTTATGAAGGGTCATTCATTTTACAAGCCTGTTAGCGAAGGGTCCATGTGAACTGAATGAGGAGTCTTTGCGGTTCATTTTAAAGCTAGATATGGTGGGAAAGTTCGAGTGAACGTATACATTTTCATCATGCATTTCATATTAAGTTAAAAACATTTCATATTTAAATTTCATATGTTTCTTCATATATGTGTTTCTTTTGGGTAGTCCTGTGTATGTTTTAAAATATTAACAGTGTTTCCCAGAAATCACTTACTGCACCTATGAAACAGATAGTAATAATGCAATGGTTGACCTGGTTGTGATGTTTAAGGTTTTCACAATGTGTTATAAACTCCTTATTTTGATAGATCTACAGAATTCTAGCAATATTCGCTACCAAACTGCATTGAGTAAAATGATGATTCGCTCAATGATTAAACTGTCATTAATAGATCAACTTCTTTACTAGTCAAAGACAGTAGCTAAACACCCCAATTACATGCAGCTAAATATTCACAGGGTGCAAGAGTTGAGCAGGTGAAAGTAATGGATTAGTGTGAGCCAACTGCATGAAGTGCAGATCAAAACATTTAAGTTGAGTTATCAAAACAAAGGTGCGCTTATCAGGAATGTCAATGAAGAGATATGGGCCTCCAGTTTGAGGAGGAGCAGCCCTTCTCTCCCATCCCACCCTGGGCTCCTCTGTTTCCCCAGATTTACAGCCCGTCGTGTGTCAGCGCAGGTTTGTGAGCTCCAGCAGATCTGTGAACTCCCAGCGAGATGTCCTGACTTTGAAGCAGTCGGGCTGCTGGAGCCAATCCATAAATCCAACACATTTACGGTGGAGGGCTCAAGCCTCTTTACATGGAAAGCTAATTGCTGAACTTTGGCATGACGGAATTCATCACGTCTACCCATTTACAAAGACGTGTGACTCTTTTACAGTGTTAAAGCTGCAGGAAATCCATAAAAAATGACTAATGCATCTTCTAATGCAAAAAAAAAAATAACTTCCGTGGTCCCACTTTATATTAGGTGGCCTTAACTACTATGTACTTACATTTAAATTAATCATTTGGTACAATGCACTTATTGTGTACATACATGTTTTTACATTGTACTTATATTTTTATTGTGATATTTACTAACAACTTGAATTTTGTAGAAGACAATTTTCACCCGCCAATCAATTCATTAATAAAATCAGGTTACATTGCTATTTTTGTTTTTTGTTGAAAATCCTGTTTCAGGTAGAAATGTGTCACATAAAAAAACATTAAATGGTATTTATTTGTATTTTGCATTGTTTCTTGCATGTTTCACATCACTTTCAAAGTGAAATATCAGTGAAATATAAAAGTGAGTGGCGCTAAAACCAAGTTCAGTTCTATCTGAAACAGATGAATGTGAATCTGGTAACTTTATTATTATTATTTTTATTTATTTATTTATTTATTTATTTTTTATGTTAGTTGTTGTATATGTCACTGCAGCACAATAATGAAATGTCCAGTGAGTACCACTAAAAAGTTATTTTTCTAACGTGTTTGAAATTAAAGTACTGCCAGCACTAAATCTAACTAATAGTGTTATCAAAAGCAAAGATGAAATAAAAACAAAGTAAACCAAGCAACAATGCCATTTTAGTTTGTAGTTCAGATTTCTTTAAGTCTTAAATTAGTTTTTAAAGTATTTTATTATGGCTCATGTTTAATGGGACTCATACCTAAATGCTCCATATCCCAAGTGCAATGCTGTACCAGGTGCGCTATCGAGCAAGTTTACTATGTCAGAAAAGCCATACATAAGAATGTGGTAATGTCATGCAAATGTCAAACTTTATTAATTTACAAATCATGCTCTACAGTAATAGTGTTTTGAGGTTTTTACATAGTATTGCATAAGGAACTACGCAAAAATAAGTTTTTTTTTTTTTTTTTTTTTTTTTTTAATTGATAGTCTTCTCCTGTAATTATAATTTGTGTAAAAAGGAATAAAAGTGTTTTTTTTTTTTTTTGTTGTTTTTTTTTTGGAGATTTTGAGTTTTGCAAATCGAATCTATCAGGGGGGTGGTAAGCAGATCCTATGAAAAGTACAAAAAAAAAAAAAAAAAAATATATATATATATATATATATATATATATATATATAGTTGTTGATTGATGTAATTACAATTGATTCATTTTTGTTGCTTAATAAGATGTGTAGTGAGTAGCTAGACCCTCTCAAACTCCAAAGTGCATTGAAGACTTTCGTTCACGTCTTGTAGTTCTTATAAATGCAGCCAGTGTGCTGCAAATGAAATGGCATCAGTGGTTTAATTAGTGTGGAGGGAAGCAAACACAGGTGTGGATGCCTGACTGTGTCCTGTGGCACCTCCAGAAAAAGACCCGGTCTGTTCCTCCCACCAAACCCGTGGGGAAGCGCAGGCCATGGACAGACTTTGAAGTCCAAGAGCCGCCTGAGATCTGGAGGTGGCGGCCTAGAAAGAAGCACTGTTTTGTGAGGTGAAAATGGAACGTCCCACATCAAGCGATCTCAACCGTGAGATCAGAAGCCACTGGGTTTGTGGCATTTATGCACTGTTCGGGGAGGTGGGCTGACAGAAAGCATTTATTTCCCAACATCCTGCAGTTTTGCGAGTAGAAATGAGCACCTTAGGTCATGCAGATATTTCTGAATAAGCTAAATGACGTTTCCTGTTCCAATATGCATTAATAGTCTGGTCCCGTCCCTGAAACCGCACACTTCCACCCGGCTGTATATCTAGCGTACTGTACCCTCCTTGTTCATAATACAATTGCAGAGGGACCACTAAAGGGTACGGGGTCAAAGCATTAAAACTACATTAAGAATCCAAGTGTGACCCAGGAGAGCTTTATATAGCAGCTCAGGATCTGGAAGGTTAAGAAACAGCAGTTCGTCCTTCTCGCGGACAATAAGCGCACTGTTTTTGGGCTGTGGAGCTCTGCTGTGGGTACGGGCCAGATCAGGTGGCCGTGACGCTGCGGCGCTTCCATGTTCCTTCCATCTGTTTTTTCCATCTCAGCACGTTCTTCAGATGCTTCTACCTTTGGCCATTCAGAGAGCAGGTTTGGGTTTCAGGCCGTGGCTTCTTCTTCTGGACTGAGATGTGATCGACTGGCTCGTGACTGAGCGAACAAAGTTTTTGGCCTTGTTTTTCTTTCCTGTTTTGTATTTCTTAAGGGTTAATTTTGCTATGTTTTATTTTAATTCCTGGCAAGATTTTCTGTTTATCATTTATATAAATACATATTTGTTGTTGGGACCATAGTGCAGTGATTTGTGTGTGTATATGTGTGTTCCCCATTTCTTCCCAATAATTTTCCTGTTCCATGTCTGCTGTCAAATAAGTATATATATATATATGTATATATATATATATATATATATATATATATATATATATATATATATATATATATATATATATATATATATATATATATATATATAAATTGTGGCAAATAAGTATGTAACACACTTTGTTTATTGTTTGGTAGTTATGCAATTTAAGAATTTACAAAGCATCTAATAATTATCTAGGATTAGATTGTGTGTGTACAGTGAGTGGTCATTGAAAATGTGTTATGATATATGTACTTCACAGAAAATGAGCCAAGGCCAATGAGTCTGAGTTTGAAAAAAAAATAATTAATAGTATCATTTTTCTTTTGATAAAAAGTGAAAACTGGTCCAGTGGAACTTACAGTGTAACTTGCCGTTTCTTTGTAATTGTTTGTTGTAATTTACGACCAATTTCTGAGTAAAAATTGTTAATATATTAATAACATAGTAATGTTGTTTTACATTTCAAACATTTGTATGCTGCATTGTTCTGACATGACCACATCATGCCGTATGATTATGTGGCGCTAATTTTGTAAAACAAACAAACAAACAAAAAAAAAAATACTTTTGAGTTCCGTTTTTTATTTATTTTTTTTATTTTGTGTAGGCAGTCTAATTCAAAGTAGATATTTGGGGTAACAATGGGGGGGGGGGGGGGGGGTAGTGGTAATTATTTGTGGTTCATTCGTTACACTGGAAAAGGTGGGCGATGTGTACTGTGGCGTTCAGTCTTCTGTACAGTGTGTTCTTGCTCTACTTTACATTTCAGAAAATCGAGAAGATACTTGTACTATAAAAAATGCATACTGCAGAGAGTGTATGTTAGTATGCTTTTCCAAAAATAGCCTCTGACAAAGAAAACAGTTCACCCCCATTAAAACACGTTCACTTCAGTACAGC